>OX031019.1:8133356-8145856 GCA_943736025.1 Tenthredo mesomela
TACATATATAGTTATCGTTTGACCAATACGACAACACTTTTAGTTATTATCGGCAGGTAATTACTAATGATTGTTTGAATGCGGATAAAATCTTTTCTTGCGATTTATATGGCCAATTATTCGATTGATAAATAATATATACATATATATATAATATATATATATATATGTGTTTGTATATATATATATATATATATACATATACAGGGTGATTCAGAATTCGTGACGAATCTCTTGAGGGGTTAATCTTCGGCAAAATTGGGATCGAAAATTCCTTAGCCAGTTTACTGGAAAATGATTTTTTTCCTTGGAATTTTTTTTTTTTTCTTTCTCTCATATCATTTGTCAATATTAAAGAATCCCATATACGAGTCCAATGCGTTTTGTTTTTTTTTTTTGTTTTTTTTTTTTTTCAATATTGAAAAAAAGTTGTTTGTTGGAAAAGAAAATTACCAAGGAAAAAAAATCATTTTTCAGAAAAATGGCTGAGGAACTTTCGATCCCAATTTTGACAAGGATCAACCCCTCAAGAGATTCGTCACGAATTCTGAATCACCCTGTATATATATATATATATATATATTTATATATATTTGTGTAATTGTGTAAATTGTCTGGATGGTAAACGAGTTGAGTTGTGTATATATAATATATATCGGTATATGTATATATGTATATATGTATATATGTATAATGCGATGTGTGAAGCAATGAATTAATATTACGAATAGGCAAAACCATATGTATATATAATATATAATAATAATATCATGATCATTCGGAGTATTAATCATTCCCGAAATCAGTAACAGATCGAGGATAATATATTAATTATATTAATATATATATACTACATAGGTATATAGATATATGTATGAATATATTATGAATTGCAATGTACATATTAATATTATTATTACCTGCAATTGCAACGGCACCTTTTGCATGAAATAATTTTCTGGTTTCTTTCTTCTGTTTTTTTTTTTTTTTTATCTTAGGCTTACAACATATAATATGTTATTATTATATGAGTAAGAATTTGTCATTTATTTTTGGATTATTGTTATATCCATATAATATATTATATATTCTGTTACTGCTACTGGTAGGTATTAATGATCCGTAGATCGATAAAAAAAAAAAATGCAAGGCATTATTATATATATATAATATTATATATATATACAATATAATATGTATATATCAAGCGCTCCTTGCCGCCAAAAATTCATTTTTTTTTTTCTCTTTTGTTTTGGTTTTTTGTTCTTTTTTTTTTTTTTTTTTTTTTTTTTTTGTTTTTTATCTTTATCCTTTAAATCTTAGCACCTTTGCTTATAAAAAATTATCCATTTTATATTTTAGTGCTTTTATTGAGCGAAAAAATAGAGCTGTAATACTATATTACCGTGTATTCTATATATTATTGTGTACAGGGTGTGTGGGCCAGGTGGCTCTTAGCATAACCCGGGGCAACTCGGCAGGATGTTTATCTGAGCTAGTACCGTTAAGATAATAATGTAATAATTTTTTTAATTTATTTATTTATTTTTATTTTTATTTATTATTATTTTTTTTTTTTTTTTTTTTTTTTTTTCTTGAAGGTCTCTAAAATTCATAAAAACGGAGACGCTGAATCAATAACATATTGAACGAGTTACGAACATTATTATTATTATTATTATTATTATTATTATTATTATTATTATTATTATTATTATTATTATATTATTATTATTATTATTATTATTATTCTTTATTCTTTATTTTATTTTTATTTTTCTTTTTCTTTTTCTTTTTCTTTTTCTACATATTTGTAACTTTAGCTATTACCTTTAATACGACGTACCTCGGAGAAATTTTGAGAATGATTACGCAAAAAGCCAATATTATAATAATTATTTTTATTTAGTTGAAGCTTCACACAGCCCAAAAATGAAAAGCACTTAAAACAGTGCTCAACACTATATAAATAAGTTATCGATTAATTAATTATTTAATGAAACGGATTCTGATTGGCTGGCGTAGCGCAGTAGGCCACACCACGTACAGCCCTCATACAAATTTTTAAGCCTACTAAGTAGCTTAGTCATAGTCAAATTCATTCATATATATAGTAACATTAATGTTTACTATAATGTAATGAATGATTTTTAGTCTGAGCGGTATTTACGTTTATCATTATCATTATCATTATCATTATCATTATTATTATATTTATATATATATATTATATATATATATGTAGAATATATAAATATCTACATATACATATACATATAATACTTATAATTCAATATTTATATGTTCAATATGGCTTAAATTATTGAAAACCTCAATAATAACAAATATTAATTTTAATAATTACATTAATTCAATGTTAATGTCGATCGTAATATCTAAATATATCACTTGAAAGCGGTCAGCTCGATCCACGAGCGGTCGCACGCGTTGTAATAATATACACCCCTCGTGTCTCGTTGGATGTACGAAAGGCATCCCTTATTCCTCCCGCAGGCTCGAACACAGCTTACAGTTTATTACAACTTTAGTATTTGTGCTTCATTTCATTTACTCAATCCATATATATAATATATAATATAATGTGTGTTTGAATTAAACAAGAAAACATAAACATTTTACATATTATATAATTTATGTGTTACACGGATACGTTTTGTTTTGTTTTTTTTTTTTTTTTTTTTTCATGAGTGATTGTAAATTGCATTTACGCGGATTATCACAATTAAATTCAATAATCTCCACCCCCTGGCAATATATTTGTTATATTATATGTATATCTGATGTACAATATAGGTATAATCATATGCAAATCTATATATTGCCTAATTATTTATTCATTTATTTGAGATAATATATTATGATAAACTGCTATGTGTTTCTTTTTTCATTTTTCTTTTTCTTTTTCTTTTTCTTTTACTTTTTCTTCAACCAAATCCCAGTGTTTCAGATTTCTTTTTTTAAACATCAAGAATAGGGGATGCCTAACAACATCTGCACTATTTTCTCGCAATCTCTATCGCCAGCCCGATTACCCTACTTTATACAGGTCCTTACGTTGTATTTTGGTATTAGTATAGTTAGTAACAGATTTCTTTGTATTACAATAGCAGTTTGCTTCGTAGCAAAACTATATTTATATTGCGGAATGCATGCTCGATTTCTATCGATGTCTATCTCTTCCGTTATCGCTCTCTTCGGAATATTATGACGTTGAGGGTTCTATAATTTTTCTGTATTTTCTGGGGTTTTTTTTTTTTTTTTTTTTTTTTTTTTTGATTTTTTTTTCCCTTTTTTCTTTACATTATTCTTTTCTCTTGTATGCGCCCAGCAATGTACTAACTGGAGCTAAAAAATTGGAATTGTCTGTTGCGATTGATGGGCAGTCAATCTTGTTCCAATTATATTATTATGTTTGTTCGGTTTTTTTTTTTTCTGTTTTCAACTATTGAATTATACCTTTACTCATATACATATATATAATTCGGTTAATAATTCCGAAATTACGTGTGACAATGTAATAACAGTATAAATTTTAATGCAAGTCGAGAGCTTTCGTGACAAATAGGTAACGAAATTTTGAAATAAAAAAAAAAAAAAAAAAAAAGATCTGCAGAAATTTATGCGGTACACATATTTTTTTCTTAACACACGAAACGATCAGTGTTGATCCTTGTTCATTTTTTTCCATATGCTATAACGTCAAATGAGATGTATAGGTATATTATATTTTCACATTGTATAATTACTGACTTCAATATTTTTTAAAGTCGATCATTATTTATAAATAAATGATAATTCATAACTTTCAGAGATAAATATTATACGTCAATAGCTTTTATCAAGGAATAAAATATAGGGATAGGTATTTTATCCTCGAGATATGTACTCCATGTCCATGTCCATAAAACTATTAACTGTCTCTCGTGTTTTGTTGAAACTTTCCTGAGCACGATAGAAATATTAATGTCAGTTGAAAGAAGAAAAAAAAGAAACTAAAAAAAAAAAAAAAAGAAAGAATATTCTCCATTTAGTACACTGTCCACTGTCTCATACGGTGAATTACAATAGAACGTGTGTGATATGTGATAAGGAGGTATAAGCAGAGGCTACAATGCTATGTGGGTGAATATAATATGGAAGTCCAATGGGGTAAATCAGTGGTGGCATATATGTATATGTCTGACTGCAGTGTTTTGTGCCCACAGGCTTTTGTAATCAAAGTCTGTCAATCTTGTTACTAGTAGCATACCATAATGATGTTCATTTTCACGTATATAATATACCGGTGTATTGATCGCTAAAGACATACGTATAACTTGCATTGTACCAACAGAACTATCGCAATAGTAAGTTGCACATGATATGCCGAAACAACGCGATCACGTCTTGATTAGAAATCCACGAGTAGTTTTTTCAAATTTATCAAATACGTTATATTTCGAAAAAAAAAAAAAAAAAAAAAAAAAAAGAAAAAGGGTAGTTAAGTTAACCATATTTTAAAAGCACAAGATAAAAATTGGCTCTTATTCTACTTTTTTGAGTATATTTCATAAATTTTCATATAGTTTATAGTTTATAGTTTTTTTTTTTTTTCTCTTCTTTCCACAATATTCGTCGATTATATAATTGTAAAAAAACAGTCGATTTTTTTTTCTTTTTCTTTCATCCAAATTGCAACTGCATTCATGAGATCTAGGTGTTATTTTTTTTTTTTTTTTTTTTTTTTTAATTCTTCTTCCCATCCGCGTTGCTATCGTTATATACTATTGCATTCTTTACAAGTATAAGAATGAATTTATTCTTTCAATATATTCGAAGCGCGCTGATCATTATACATATATATATACTATATATGACGATATTAATTGACAGTTTTGTTTACAATTGCCCTGAATACAGTGCCGTGTTATGTGACTATAATCAGACGAAAAACTGAGAAAATTTCTACTACTACTCTGGGGGTACGTTCACTCTTAGATACAGCTGTTTCCCTCGCAATCCCATCGCAAATTTGAATTTTGATGCAACACGATCATAAAAATTGTGGCCTGACTCGCTACCTACCTATTTTTTTTTTTTTTTTCTTCTTCTTCTTTTTATGTACTCTAGTACCTACACTGTCTAGCAGAGTAGTTTATTAATAGTTTACCATAGTTTTTTTTTTTTTTTTGTTTTTTATTTTTTTTTTTTTAGTATTAATAGTAGTAGTAGTAAATTTATTTTTATAGAATATGTTTTTTTTTTTTTTTTTTTTGTTATTTATTTTTTCTTCAATTAGCTAGGCTGGTAGTTTGATGCGTCATATTTTCTCACTACGTCAGCGAGGCGAGAGATTCAAGTATTGTATTGAAAGCGTGTAACGTAATCCTCCGTGATTTATTGTTTCTATCATTGTAGTATGTTAATTTTTGTTCATTTACCATTTTATTTATTTTTATCAATTAATTAATATACCTATATTGTTTTATTATGTTTTTTTTTTTTTTCTTCTTCTTCTTCTTCTTCTTCTTCTTCTTATTCTTCTTTTTATTTTCTCTCTATTTAAAAGATGGATGTACTTTGGATTAAACTCACTTCTAGGCTTAATAATCAAATTACATTTCGATATTCTATCGCTTATGCAATGTCAGGCTTTGATTAGCGTACGGTGAGTGCATAAGTGTGTCTTATGTGTGCTTTCATCATGGAACAACAGTGCCGCTAGGAGTCGATTGAACGAAATTATTATTTTTCTTTTCTTTGCACGACGGATTATACTTTATATATTATTATTAATATTATTATCATTATATCATTATCGTTATAATATTATCATATTATCATCATTATTCTGTTCAATTTATATAAATATTATAATTAAAAAGACAATAAATATAGGTATACATAGAATTTTACTGCGTTGGACATAAAAAAAAAAAAAAAAAAAAAAAAAAATGAAATTTTTTTTTCTTTTTTTTTTTTTTTTTTTTCTAATGCTGATCTTATATGCTCGATTGTATAATATATACTATATAAGTATGTATATATATATTATTACAATATTTTCTGTATTTCTTTTTGAAAACTAAAAATAAATAAATAGATAGATAATAAATGAACGAATAATAAATATTATTATTGTGCTACTCTACTTTTGGCTTTGCACAATATACACTGCGCTATATTTGGATTTTCAAAAACGAGATTCTACGCGTAACAAACGATAATATACATGTACGTATAAGAAATATAGTATTGAAAACGTAATATAAACTATAGCGATGCATTAAACTATAGGTATATAAGTACGTCGTTATTGATTTCGAATATAACGTGGAATATAGTGTTATATATTTCTATTGTTATAAAAAGTCTATATCCCAACTACCCAAGGCATTGTTCCATGATCATTTCACGATTGAATGTATATGTGCGAGTTTACTGTATCTCTGACTTAGCTGAGCACTATCGCGGCTCCTAATGTATTTTATTTCATATATATATATATATATATATTTTTTTATTTTTTTTTCATTTTTTTTTCTCTCTTTCTTTCTTCGTCGGAGAAAAATTTTCTTTTCTTTTTTTTTTTTTTTTTTTTTTTTTTTACGATTTACCTATTACTTTTAAAGCCCAATTTTTGTTTTTTTTTTTCTTCTTTTTCTTATTCTTCCTCATCGTTATTATTATTATTATTATTATTATTATTAATATTATTATTATTATTATTATTATTATTATTATTATTATTTTCTTTAAATAACGTTACCTAAAACTTTTAGAGCGATCGTTTTAAATAAACTACAAGTAATAATAATAATAATTTATTTAATTTTATTTATATTCAAACCCCTATTAGTCTAGCCTAGCTAAGGCTACGATGCAGGTTACACCTAGGGCTTACTACCGTACACCTAGGAGTTTGTTCGGGACACTTTTTGCCAGACTTGTAATTAATTTAGCTCGAGGCTGTGGGGGGTGGGTGGGGGTGAGGGGCGGGGGATGGGTGGTTAAGGGTCAAGGATATATCAAAGGGAATAATAGGAGCATAGGGACTAGCTAGTTTTGGATCTTATTTTGCCACTTGGTGTCAATTTCCTAGTCATTTCTCATTAAACTGTTTCAATTTAAGTTATACGAATATTTTGAGATTTTAATTGTTTTTTTTTTTTTTCTTCTCTTCCATGAAATTATACAATCGTATTTTAATATTAAAGATTTCCATCGGATATTCATCGTATATTACTTCTATCAGTATATATTATTGTGTATATTATATAGGTATTGGAGAATGCAATTTGAAACGAAAAACAATTTTCTTCGTACAGCATCATTTATCCTATATAAACTAAATGCAATCGTTTTTTTTTTTTTTTTTTTTTTTTTTATTGCAATCACAGCCGATAAATAATTAAACACTGTGTACCGAATATCGCGGTCAAAAGCTCGATAAACGTCAAATGGGTTTTAATTGTGCCGAGAATGATAATATAATATATATTATGTCTTTTTTATATTTCATATTATTTTTTCGTTAACCATATCAATAAAAAATCTGCCCTTAAAAATGTCTTTAGTATATGTATGTAATTAGCAGGACTGCCAGTCGAGTTTAAATAAAAAATATACTACGTATAGTTAAATGGAAAGTACAATTTTTTTTCTTCATTTTTTTTTTTTTTTTTTTTCTGTTCGTTCGATTTTATATACGTATAACGAGTTTGCAGCATCGATTCTTTAAGAGTTTAAACCTTTGTAATGATTATTTTTATTATTATTTATTAATATTTTTTTAATTTTTTTTTTTTTTTTTTTTTTTTTTTTTTTTTTTTTTTTGAGAATGATAATTCTCTCACTGCAGCAGCAAAGATGCAATTTTTATAAATTTCACAGCAATAAGAACCTTCGGATCTTTTAACCAAGTGCCCATTATATCAGAGGGATAATTTATTGGATATTTAGATCGTGGGGTCTAGTCGTAAGGTTCAGGGAGGAGGGCAGTCACCACCTGCGCTGGAAGGAAAAAGCATACTGTACATAGATAGTAACATAGACAGTAGAATAGTATAGTTAATAGAATATAGTTTAGAGTAGATGCTAGCTAGAACATGGAATTGGCAGGAAGGAACATATGTGCAGGAATATTTCAGATTTCAATATACGTATAAACATTAATTCAACCCTTATAATTCGACGTATATGTAGTATATGTATGTATAACGCTGTATGTTTATGATGAATCTTTAAATAATGAAACAGTCGATACAGTCTCAACGATGGATATTTTTTTTTGTTGATTTTGATTTTGTTCAAAAACTCTCAAAAGAATTTTTCACAGAAATAATATTTCGAGTAAAATATTCATTGTGTTTAAACGAATCTGGTAATGAAGCTTGTGAAAAAACGGTTGGACAAAATTTAGGTTTTTCCGAAATAAAAATTGTCATAATATTTCGGCATGTTATTAGTTATGGAACTTTTTTTTTTCTGATCTGCAGAAACGTGATGAAAACAATTTTTTTTTTTTTTTTCTCTTTTCTCTTTTCTTTTGATAAATAAAAATTTCAAAGGTTTTGTATTTTTTTTTGTTCGAGTTTCAGAAAAGAATTTTTCCCATCGTTGTGTTCATAATTATTATCAGGAGATACTTACGCGAGATATTTTCCGAGCTTTCAACAGGTGAAAGCTTTTCGCTCTTTCTCGTTGAAAGAATCGGCTGCATTGCATATAAAATATGATTGTGTCGTAATAATTATCTGTTAGATCATTAATTTTCGAAATTCTTATATAACGTATCTATAGAAAATTGAGAATGAAATTCGAGTCTAGCACAATTTTTTTTCATTAATAAATTTCAAGCTCATAGGTAGGTGCGAAGCTTCCGACTGTTTGGGTGTGTAAATGTTACGAAAATTTAAATCTGAAGTATAATTAACTGCACGGAGAGGAGTTTGGAGATTGGGAATCAGGATGGGATAGTGTACTATTTGTACATGCTCGCAACCTTAGACAAAATTTAGAAGACCTGTGACGCTTTTCCTCTCTGTCCGAAAGCTGTGATATCGGATATACAATATATACATACATGTATAAGTATATATATATATATATATATATATATATATTTACGGGAAATGGGTTGAGGAAAGGGTGGTTCGGGTTAGGGGGTAGGATGTGGAAAGAAAACGAGAGCGTGTGATAACGTCCGCGAAAAGCGTAACACGTCTACCACGAGCTTTCCTAAATAGCAACGTTTCACATTGCATATACACCTTAATATGTATATATCTATACATACGCGTATATGTATATATATGGTATATATATATTAAATAATACGACTTAAACGCGAATGCTTAAGACGTAGAAACGTCTATATATCTCGTAAAAACGATTTTGTTTAAAAAATTCTTCATCCGTCGCAAGAAGAGCCTCTTCTCCCATTCTTGCGTTATAGTCTTTATTTATTTTTAGTTTTTTTTTTTTTTTTTGTGTATTTTTTTTTTTTTTTTTGTTTTTTTTTTGTTTTTTTTTTTTTTGTTTTTTGTGATTTTGTTTTTTTTTTTTTTTCCCCTCTCTTTTTGTTTATTTATCTTGTTTATTTTTATTTAATTATCATTATTATTATTATTATTTATTTATTTTTATTTTTAATTTTTTTTTTTTTTTTTGCCTTTTTTTTTTTCCTTTTTCTCGTAAACGTATTCACTTATTTAATCAATTAATTAATAATAATTAGTATTATCTGGTATGATCTCCGCTGCCGGTGCTCCCTTTCCAGGGGGAGTTCCGCGGTGCGGAGACGCAGTTGAACACTGGAGTCGGTGGTGGGGGGGCTGCGATCGCCGCGTAGGTCCCGTGGCCTGAGGGGAGCTGAGAAGGGTTTAGGGGTCTGTCCGCACGCACCAAAATGTCTCTACGTAACGTCAATTCATTTCGTAATTTGTGTTTTTTTTTTTTTTTTTTTTTTATTCCTTTCTTTCTCTCTCTCTCTTTCTTTCTTTCTTTCGCTTTTCTCTTTTTATTAATTTCGTACTGCAATTTTTTTTATTTTTTGTCATTCCTTCTTTTGTTAAAATCGTTGTCGCAGTTTTTTGGACAAGCGAACGCACCCCGCGCTCAGACGGACAGAAACACACACTATTTGTATATCGACACTTAGTGTGCGGGCGAGGCCTACGCCAGGTACTGTAAAGGGCTGTTCTTCAACAACGTGCCCAGCAACGGCCACCATACAGCCACCGTCTCCTTCACTGAAATTATACACAGATTTACAATAAATTTTACCATTTATACATTTTCCAATTTCTTATTTATTTTTATTCATTTTTATATAGTATACTATAATACTATACTATATATATAGAAGCAAACGATAGATCGGCTGGATATAGTTATATCGCAAGCAGTTTAGACTTAATTTACTGCAGATAGCTTATAGAGTTATTGATGTTTCGTTTATTGGCGAACGCTGGAGCCTTGTAGTGCCTACTTCCATTATTCTAATGCCAAACGATTGATCAAGTAGAAATAGTAAGTCATATATACTTTCGTATATATCAGTCAGAATATCGATTTATAATAATTACCTAGTAGTCAAACGTCAGTCTCAATGCTTACGCAGGCTGGGTTGATGTTATTGTTGTGGCGAGAGTTGCAGTTGGGTCTTCTGGCAACCTCGTGATGGGTCAACAAAATTCCCTCCTCCAGCTCTATTATGTCCGAAGATGACTCCGACATCGAGTTCTTCTTCATGTGTTGACCTATCGATATAGAATAGAAATGAAGAAAAACGAAAAGATGAAATGAAATAATTAGAAAAGATAAAAAACGAAATTAAAACATCAGTCAAGGGTATGTCTTAAGTTCAGTACATGTCGATGGTGCTGTTGCACTCGGTCTTATAGTCTTAATCCTAATCCGTGGTTCGCGAAAGGCGTGATTTTTCACACGGATGAAATGAAGCGTATATAAGAAGTCTCTTCTGGCTTCGTAAGTAAACGGATTACTGACGTGCCCACAGCCTTGCACTTAATCTGACGTATGTCGAGCTTTTAAGCTTATTTCCACCCCTCGACCTTTCGTTACTCTTATAAGACACGAGGTATTTTCTCATATTAAATGATTAAAATAGGAAAATAATGTTAAATCGAATTTTTGCTTGTGAGTGACTGACTGACCTAATGTACCAGGGAGATACGGGCAACTGGTGACGTGATTGAAGTTCTGTGACTGCATCTCCTCCTGATCAGTCTCTCTATGATAGAAGTAGTTGAAATTCGATACGATGACGGGAACGGGAAGGGCGATCGTCAGCACACCAGCAATCGCGCATAGCGAACCCACGATCTTGCCCCAGACTCCCACGGGCCTGAAACATGTCGAATTAACGTTTAAACTTACAGTCGCAAAATATATAATTATCAACGTTGTGCGAGGTGTGGTGTATATTTTGTGTGGCGTGTTCAGTGTGGCTCTACTTGCAGGAGGCTCATCTGTGAATAACTAGTGCTGCTTGTCTAGTTCAAGTGCTCTCTATGTCTAGACTAGACTAAGAACTAAGCTAAAATTAGACTCGCTAAATAGGCTCGGTACGCTGTACTATCACAATATATTGTATTGATCTGACTACTTGTTATGTCTGGCTAGAGGCAAATGCTTTCGCGATTTCAATACACCCGTCTATATACATATACATGCATATATATTATATATATATATGTATGATTTTCATTGATATATGTATATAATGTATATATATATATAGTATGTATACCATTATAGTGGATAAAGATTTGACCCACGCGCGTCTTCACCGTTTCAAGATTTACCCCCGGAAGTATAACACACCACCCGAATATGCTTATATCTGGTTCAGAGGGGACAGTCAGGTTTAAGCGTTGGATATGGGACAAGGGTGAAGTGGATGGGTATAGATAGAGGGAGTTTAAAGATCGGAGGAAACTCTATGTTGAAAAATATTATCGGTAAACCCTCCGAAAGCACGGTTCTCAGCAGCAGTCCCAATTCTGGTATAGTCCGTTATTTATGCTGTAAAAGATCAAGCTAGAGAAAAACATACGGATACGAACGCGGGGTATTTTATAGATAGATAGATTTCGTGGTGTGCGGTGTCGCGGTGATGGCGCCAACCCTAAATTGCCTCTGGCCTTACATCATTGGAATTGGTAATGTGCACCAGCCTCTAAATCTAAAAGTATAATTATAATGTTAAATATATTTGCAGCGATAAATTATTGTGCAGCTATTAGCTATAAATATATTATATTTATAATAATGACGTTAATCAGTATTAACTTCAAATCCAATCCAATCCAATCCAATCATCTACGTGTTCCTATTTTAGTTGGCAAACAAAACTATAAAGGTAAAATCAACAACAAAACCAAGAAATCGACGTTAGTATAAGGAAAATTGGATAAATATCACTGTGGGTGGTGTTGTCCAAGGATATACTGACCGGGAAGGCCCCGATCGTC